>NW_026844366.1:22046801-22071069 GCF_025583915.1 Anolis sagrei ordinatus
CCCTGTGCAGGCAGGACAGATCGCAGGTTCAAATCCGGGGAGAGCGTGGATGAGCTCCCTCTGTCAGCTCCAGCTCCTCGTGCAGGGACATGAGAGAAGCCTCCCTCAAGGATGATTAAACATCAAAGCGTTCCCTGGGCAACATCCTTGCAGATGGCCAATTCTCTCACACCAGAAGTGAGTTGCAGTTTCTCAAGTCGCTCCTGACGCAACAAAAAAAGGTCCAAAACACCTGGATGGCCCAATACATTGGCTGTATTTTCCCATTGGACAGTTCTAGGCTAAGAAAAAGTGTGTCATGTCTCAAATGTGAAATGTTTCAAACACTGAAGAACATTTCCTCCCTCAGAACTGCATGACAGGGACACATAGTGAAATCTTCTATAAAAGAGCCTTCTCCAGTTTTTATTGTGAGATGTCAGCCATTAGGCAGAGGCTTCCTATTCCTTGATGTCTCCTTCTTTTGATGAGAGAGAGATTCTTCCCTCAGGTTTTCTAGGCGCTTCTTCCGGGAGGGAGGGGGGAAGGAGAGGAGCGCAGCCGCTTTCCCGCCTTTTCTGGGACATTCTCAGGGCGCCGAGGGGGAGAGCCCAACTGTCAGAAGAGCCCTTCGGAGGGGGCGGGCACAGCGGCGGGAACAGCCCAACGGACTCCGCTCCCTCCTTTCCACGTGAAGGCAAAGCTCCGCCCTTCCTCTCGGCGATGATGTCATCTCTCTCAATCTGCAGAATACCCTCACAGTCCTTCCAACCGGGTTGAAGACAGGCTGCGCAGGCGCAGTTTCTACTGGTAAAAAGGGGGGAGAGTAGCCTGAGGGCTCTCGCCCTGTGCGCATGCGTGGGTGAGAATAATATTATATATAATATAAATAATATAAATATATTATATGCTACATCTTATGATATAGTACAATATATTAAATAATACTATAATATCCTGGTAGTGAAATATATATATATATATATATATATATATATATATATTCTATAAAATAGTAAAAAAAAAAAGGTAAAGGTAGTCCCCTGACATTAAGTCCAGTCATGTCTGACTCTGGGGTGTGGTGCTCATCTCCATTTCTAAGCCAAAGAGCTGGTGTTGTCCATAGATATCTCCAAGGTCATGTGGCCGGCATGACTGCATGGAGCGCCGTCACCTTCCCGCCAAAGCAGTACCTATTGATCTACTCACATTTGCATGTTTTCGAACTGCTAGGTTGGCAGAAGCTGGGGCTAACAGCGGGTGCTCACGCCACTCCCCAGATTTGAACCTGCGACCTTTCGATCAACAAGTTCAGCAGCTCAGTGCTTTAACTCACTGCGCCACTGGGGGCTCCTTAATTTATAATATATATAGTATAAATAATATAAATCATATACAATATTATAATGTAATGCAATATAATACTAATAATACAATGTAGTAATAGATGGTAATAATATTGTAATATGATGTAATATGATAATGCTAATATATTAAATATGGTTGTTGTTCATTCATTCAGTCGTTTCTGACTCTTCGTGACCTCATGGACCAGCCCACGCCAGAGCTCCCTGTCGGCCGTCATCACCCCCAGCTCCTTCAAGGTCAATCCAGTCACTTCAAGGATACCATCCATCCATCTTGCCCTTGGTCAGCCCCTCTTCCTTTTTCCTTCTTTTTCCCCAAGCATCATTGTCTTTTCTAAGCTTTCCTTTCTTCTCATTATGTAGCCAAAGTACTTCATCTTGGCCTCTACTATCCTTCCCTCCAGTGAGCAGTCGGGCTTTATTTCCTGAAGTATGGACTGGTTGGGTCTTCCGGCAGACCAAGGCACTCTCAGAACTTTCCTCCAACACCACAGTTCAAAAGCATCTATTTTCCTACTACTACTACTGATAATATGCAATGATATACTGTTTTATCAATAATAATATATCAATATATATATATATTAGAAAATATTATATATATATATATATATATATATATATATATATATAAATCAATAATCAATAAATAATATAAAGCATATACATATATTATAATGTAATACAATATAATACCAATAATACAATGTAGTAATAGATTGTTTGTTTGTTTGTTTGTTTTTTGTCATGTCAGGAGTGACTTGAGAAACTGCACGTCGCTTCTGGTGTGAGAGAATTGGCCGACTGCAAAGACGTTGCCTAGGGGATGCCTGGATGTTTTGATGTTTTTACCATCCTTGTGGGAGGCTTCTCTCATGTCCCCGCATGAGGAGCTGGAGCTGACAGAGGGAGCTTATCTGCCTCTCCCTGGATTTGAACCTGTGACCTGTCAGTCTTCATTTTATATAAAAGACACCACTATACTATATTATTATTATTATTATTATTAACTTTATTTATACCCCGCTAACATCTCCCGAAGGACTCGGTGCGGCTTACAAAAGGCCAAGGCCCTCAATAAAACAACAGCATAACAAATACAACAATAAAACTCATAAAGCAAAACAATAAACATTAAAGGAATAACAATAAATATTAAAACAATAACACCATATTGTAGTATGATAATGCTAATAATGCTAATATATTAAATACGGTATTACTGATAATATGCAGTAATATACTGTTTTTTCATTGTATATTTGTATACACGGTTGGCGGGGACGAGAGATAGGGCCTTCTCGGTGGTGGCCCCTCGGCTGCGGAACGCCCTTCCCACGGACATTAGATCGGCCCCATCACTAATGGTATTCCGGAGAAAAGTGAAAACCTGGTTATTTGAACAGGCGTTTGAATAGATAGTGCAATGAGTGTAATGAATATAGGAATGGAACAATGGATGGCGAATTTGGATCATGTTTTTAGTTATGAGATGCCAGTTAATGGTTATTGTTGTTAACTGTATAATGTGTCTATGATGTCAATTGTTTTAAATATTGTGTTGTTGTTAGCACTGAATTTTTGCTGTTCCTGTTGTTAACTGCTGTGAGTCGCCTAAGGGCTGAGAACAGCGGTATACAAATAAAATAAATAAATAAATAAATATTTGAAGTTGTAATGTTTTTGATGGTGAGCCGCTTTGGATATGGAGAGATAAAGAAGGATATAAATAAATTAATATAAATAAATAAATAAATAAATAAATAAAGCATATAATAAAATAAATAATAGAAAGAGATAGCCAATACTCCAGAGGACAGGAGCAGGATTCAAAACAATCTTGACAGATTAGAGAGATGGGCCAGAACTAACAAAATGAAGTTCAACAGTGACAAATGCAAGATACTCCACTTTGGCATGAAAAATGAAATGCAAAGATACAGAATGGGGGACGCCTGGCTCGAGAGCAGTACGTGTGAAAAAGATCTTGGAGTCCTCGTGACAACAAGTTAAACATGAGCCAACAATGTGATGTGGCGGCAAAAAAAGCCAATGGGATTTTGGCCTGCATCAATAGGAGCATAGTGTCTAGATCTAGGGAAGTAATGCTACCCCTCTATTCTGCTTTGGTTAGACCACACTGGAATATTGTGTCCAATTCTGGGCACCACAATTCAAGAGAGATATTGACAAGCTGGAAAGTGTCCAGAGGAGAGCGACTAAAATGATCAAGGGTCTGGAGAACAAGCCCTATGAGGAGCGGCTTAAGGAGCTGGGCATGTTTAGCCTGAAGAAGAGAAGGCTGAGAGGAGATATGATAGCCATGTATAAATATGTGAGAGGAAGCCACAGGGAGGAGGGAGCAAGCTTGTTTTCTGCTTCCTTGGAGACTAGGACGCGGAACAATGGCTTCAAACTACAAGAGAGGAGATTCCATCTGAACATGAGGAAGAATTTCCTGACTGTGAGAGCCGTTCAGCAGTGGAACTCTCTGCCCCGGAGTGTGGTGGAGGCTCCTTCTTTGGAAGCTTTTAAACAGAGGCTGGATGGCCATCTGTCAGGGGTGATTTGAATGCAATATTCCTGCTTCTTGGCAGGGGGTTGGACTGGATGGCCCATGAGGTCTCTTCCAACTCATTGATTCTATGATTCTATGAGAGGAGAGCTATGCAGAGCCTCCCCTGAGAGGCGAATCTGCGCAAGCGCAGTGCAAGCCTAAGATACCGAGGGGAGGCAAGTCGCTTTTGCTTTCGAGCAGTGCGCATGCGTGATGGATGAGGCCCTCGAGGTAGGTGGAGTTTAGCGAGAGAGAGTGAGGGAGAGGCCTCCAATCAGGCGCATGCGCATTCTTCCCCCTCACCGCGCGAGGGAAGCCCCGCCCCCTTTCCCCTCCTGCTCTGTCAGTGAAGGTTCCCGATGGTTCTGGAAAGAGGCGGCGCGAGGGTATAAAAGGCCCGCGAGAGGCGGGGGCGCAGTGCAGTCGGTGAGCAACCGCCGGACAGGAAGCATCGCTTGGCAGAGCGCTCGGGCAGCAGCAGTAGCTGATCTTTAAGGCCGCCAAGGTGAGGAGAGGGAGGAAGGAAGACTGGCTGGAGATAAATGTCGGAGGGAAGGAATAGGAAGGGGGGAAAAGCAATTAAAGGGGAAGGCCTTTTCTTTGTAGTTTTGCTTCCAATCTATGAATGAATGACAGGTTGCACTGTGCAGTCTTAATGCAGGCCTGTGCCAACTTGGGCCCTGCGGGTGGTTTTGGACTTCAACTCCCACAATTCCTAACAGCCGGTAGGCTGTTAGGAATTGTGGGAGTTGAAGTCCAAAACCACCCGCAGGGCCCAAGTTGGCCCAGGCCTGCCATAACGTCATTAGGCTCCCTAGTCATGGATGCAAAGGGGAGGGGGGAGGGGCTCCTTTCTGGCAGCCTCGCGCCCGTGCGGGACGGGGATTGGCTGGCGGGAGGCGGTGGGCGGGGCTTCGTTCCTTTAGGGGCGGGAAGTCTCTAGCAGTTTCTAGAAGGGTTCCTTACCCCTCCCAGGCCGACAGATGGCGCAGATACTCTT
This sequence comes from Anolis sagrei ordinatus, assembly GCF_025583915.1. Lineage (NCBI taxonomy): Eukaryota > Metazoa > Chordata > Lepidosauria > Squamata > Anolidae > Anolis > Anolis sagrei. The sequence goes on from NW_026844366.1 coordinate 22,051,705, forward strand.
AGTATTCAGGTCCTTTGGCCTGAATTGGGAGGAGGCAACACTTTTTGACAGTGACAGAAATGTATTATTTTGTAAGGGGGGGGAAATACAATTTGGGGCTAGGAGAGGTTTATGGCAGAAGCTTTGAAGGCTTTCCCCCTCCAATTGGAATATTGTGTCCAATATTCTGGGCACCACAATTGAAGAGAGATATTGACAAGCTGGAGAGTGACTAAAATTATCAAGGGTCTGGAGAACAAGCCCTATGAGGAGCGGCTTAAAGAGCTGGGCATGTTTAGCCTGAAGAAGAGAAGGATGAGAGGAGATGTATTGATACCACTATTTCCTGTAGCCAGGAAATCAGTGGAGGGATTGAGGGAGGAGGTAACACTTTTTGACAGTGACAGAAATGTATTTTGTAAGGGGGGGGGGAATACAATTTGGAGCTGGGAGAGGTTTATGGCAGAAGCTTTGAAGGCTTTCCCCCTCCAATTGGAATATTGTGTCCAATTCTGGGCACCACAATTGAAGAGAGATCTTGACAAGCTGGAATGTGCCCAGAGGAGGGTGACTAAAATGATCAAAGCCCTATGAGGAACGGCTTAAAGAGCTGGGCATGTTTAGCCTGAAGAAGAGAAGGATGAGAGGAGATGTATTGATACCACTATATAATGCAGAGCAATGTCCAATCTCAATAAAATAGTAAAGAGCAGAGACATCACACGGGCAACAAAGATCCGCCTAGTCAAAGCCATGGTATTCCCTGTAGTAACCTACGGATGTGAGAGCTGGACCTTAGGGAAGGCTGAGCGAAGGAAGATAGATGCTTTTGAGCTGTGGTGTTGGAGGAAAGTTCTGAGAGTGCCTTGGACTGCGAGAAGATCCAACCAGTCCATCCTCCAGGAAATAAAGCCCGGCTGCTCATTGGAGGGAAGGATACTAGAGACAGTTGAAGTACTTTGGCCACATCATGAGGAGACAGGAAAGCCTAGAGAAGACAATGATGCTGGGGAAAGTGGAAGGCAAAAGGAAGAGGGGCCGACCAAGGACAAGATGGATGGATGGCATTCTTGAAGTGACTGGACTGACCTTGAAGGAGCTGGGGGTGGTGACAGCCGACAGGGAGCTCTGGTGTGGGCTGGTCCATGAGGTCACGAAGAGTCGGAGACGACTTAATGAGTGAACAACAACATATAATGCAGTTTAAAAGCCCTAAACGACTCCGGCCCTGTTTACCTCTCCGAACGTATTCTCCCCTATGAACTATCAAGATTATTAAGATCGTCTGGAGAAGAGGCCCTGCTCTCGGTCCCACCGGCCTCGCAAGCGCGTCTGGTGGGGACGAGGGACAGGGCCTTCTCGATGGTGGTCCCTTGACTCTGGAATTCTCTCCCACTGGAGATCAGAACCACCCCTTCTATCCTGACATTTAGGAAACAGGTGAAGACATGGTTATGGAGACAGGCATTCGACAAGTGAGCCAATACGCTGAGATATGGATGGAGGATGATGAACAACGATTTTAGTATGACGACTGACCATTGTAGTTATTGAATGTAATTGTTGTTTTAAGGTTTTACTGTAATATGAATTATGATGTTTTATTGACTGTATGTAATATTATGGTTGGAAACCGGTCTGAGACCCTCAAGAGAGGTGAGAAGGTTGGTATACAAAATGTATAAATAAATAAATAAATAAAAATAAAATGTTTCAAATTGCATTATATGGCAGTGTAAATAGAGTCTGAGGGATGGGAATTCCATAAGTTGGAAGTAGCCATTGAGAAACCTCCCTTTTTCACCAAACACCTGTCTTAGGACACATCTATGTTATAGAGTTAATGCAGCTTGACTCCACTTTGACTAACGTAGTTCAGGTCCCTTCTACACAGCTGAATAAAATTTATTTATTGTATTTTTACCCCGCGCTATCTCAACCCTGGAGGGGATTCAGAGCGGCTTCCAAATTGATAATACTAAATGCTGCATTAAACATACAGATAAAAAATACATACATCCTAGGAGAGGAGACGTGATCACCGTGTATAAATACGTGAGAGGAAGTCATAGGGAGAAGCATGGTGTATCCAATGTAATCTTTTGAATCAGCACCCCAAATAACCAAACTCAATCTCAAGTTGACAAAAATCTGATTCGTAACTCTTTGGTACTAATGTTGGAGAGTGGTCCCTGGTAAAAAAAAAAGGTTGGGAACCACTGCATTACAGGATTCCTTTATATCATTTTATGGCTTCTCCTTTTTCCCAGGAGTGGTGTCCATTTGTCCAAAGGCAGATCTTGTATTCATTGGGTGTGTGTGTTAATAATAATAGTAACTAATGTGTTGTCAAAGGCTTTTATGGCCAGAATCGCTGGGTTTCTCTGAGTTTTCTGGGCTCTATGGCCATGTTCCAGAAGCATTCTTTCCTGACGTTTTGCCTGCATCTATGGCAGACATCCTCAGGTTGTGAGGACTGTTGAAAATGTCAGACTACACAGAGAAACTGTGTAGCTGTGCTGTTCCTTATTTATTGTCTACGGTTTTAATACCGTAGACATATTTTGTTCATTTTCATGGTTTCAACAGAGATACACACACACATATATAAACCTCACTTGCCTAGTTTCCAGAAGACCTCACAACCTCTGAGGATGCCTGCCATAGATGTGGGTGAAATGTCAGGAGAGAATGCTTCTGGAACATGGCTATACAGCCCAGAAAACTTTATTTGTAACCTACCTTATCACCCTGAGGGTACTCTGGGCAGTCTCCAACAAACATGGCAAACATTCAATGCTGAAAAACAAAGAAACAAATAAAAATAATTAAGGAAAACATCAATATAAACTTAGTGACATCCCAGAAATCCCAAATTTAAGAGCTGAAATATATATAACGCATCGAACACACTTAGGAATTGATAAAATCCAATGAATAAAAAGCATTAAATATACGATAATTTATAGCGACGGTACCTAACCCAAGGTAATATTTAACGAAGCACTAGACATAACTATCTACAAAATTTATTACTCTTTAGCAGAGATCCAGAACTGTTTATTACATTCAGTGACCATTGGGATTAAGATGCCAGTATACCCACTGTTTAGATATCAGGCATAATTAACTGTTAAATGTTATTTTTTTATAGTTGCTTCCTTAAACTTGTATTTAAAGCATTATTTCACTTTGTTGGCAGATGCCAGAGGAAGTACAGACACAAGACCAGCCAATGGAGGAGGACGTGGAGACCTTTGCCTTCCAGGCAGAGATAGCGCAGCTGATGTCCTTGATCATCAACACTTTCTATTCAAACAAGGAAATCTTTCTCAGAGAGCTGATCTCCAACTCTTCTGATGTAAGTGAATGGTTGTAGAAGGCAGTGGGAGAGGGGAGTACCTTTGCCTTGGGTCACCTGTGCCCTAAAAGCTTAATGTTCTTTGTAGGCTTTGGATAAAATCAGATATGAGAGCTTGACTGATCCAAGCAAGCTGGATTCTGGAAAGGACCTGAAGATCAATCTGATTCCCAACAAGCTTGACCGTAGCCTGACCATTGTGGATACTGGCATTGGGATGACCAAAGCCGACCTGGTGAACAACCTGGGTACCATTGCAAAGTCTGGCACAAAGGCCTTTATGGAAGCCTTGCAAGCCGGAGCAGATATCTCCATGATTGGTCAGTTTGGTGTTGGCTTCTACTCTGCCTATTTGGTTGCCGAGAAGGTTACTGTGATCACCAAACACAATGATGACGAGCAGTATGCCTGGGAGTCTTCTGCTGGTGGATCGTTCACTGTCAGACTGGACAATGGTAAGGGCTGCTTGCTGAAGCCCCAGCCTTTGTAAGAAGTTTTAACCTTTATGTAGGACAGTTAGATACAATACTATCCTTGTAGTTACTGATGAGTTAGATTGTGAGTATTGAACCTGAGTCCATGACTAATTTCCGTGAGGGAGTGGTATCTTCAGCTTTAAGAAACAATGTCCTACTCATTATTTGGCTTTCACTTTGGGTAGGGAAATAACAGAGGAATGAAGCTTGTTTGCGTATTTGACTTTCTCTTTGAAGAACCATCTGGGTCACTGGAGTGTTGTGTGGCTGTATGGCTGTGTTCTAGCTGTGTGCTGAAACATGGCCATACAGCTCAAAAACCACACAACACTCCAGTGATTTTGGCTGAGAAAGCCTTTGACAATACAACTGGGTCAGGCTTGCTCCTTTCTGTACTCTTCTTCCAATGCAAGGAAAGCAAAAGAAAAAAGACAACTTCAAGGTCCAGACAGCTTTTGGACCTAGCCTAGTTCTGTCTATATACAGGAGGGAAATCTAAGGGGATTGACACAGTACTCTGTTAAAGAGGTGCTATTCCCACTTTAAATTGTATGACTGTCTTTTGTTGAATCCTGGGATTTGCAGTTCAAGGAGAGGCCTTTAACATTCCCAGCCAGAGAGCTCTTGGGCTTCACTAAGCTACAAACCCCAGGGTTCTTCAGGAGGGGTTTGAAATGGGATGGCAACTCAGTCTAACAATTGCAGTTAAAGTGGATTAGAACTAAAATAAGGAGTGATTGCATCAGGCTCATGGGGGCTTTTCCCATATGTTGCTTCTCTCATTTTCCAAGAGTGGATATTTCATAATTTTTGAAGCAGGTTTTTATGGCAATGACAATAAATCCTTTAATTCATGTGTTGCAGGTGAGCCTTTGGGCCGTGGTACCAAGGTTATCTTGCACCTGAAAGAAGACCAGACAGAGTATTTGGAGGAGAGACGAATCAAGGAGATTGTCAAGAAGCACTCCCAGTTCATTGGCTATCCCATAACACTTTTTGTAAGTGGCTTCTTGTGCAGAAACTATTACTTAAAAGCATCAATTTAGTTGGCTAAATCATTTTCCCCAATGCTAAAATATATTTTGAAAAATTTATGGGTGCTTTGAGTGGGTTCCCCCTTTTTTCTCTTGTGAAAATCACTGAAATTCACTGGTATTTACCTTTTTATGTGTGTGCAGGTGGAGAAGGAGCGTGATAAAGAAGTGAGCGATGATGAAGCAGAGGAAAAGGAGGAAGAGAAAGAGGAAAAAGAAGAAAAGCAAGAAGATAAACCAGAGATTGAGGATGTTGGCTCTGATGAGGAAGAAGAAAAGAAAGATGGTGACAAGAAGAAGAAAAAGAAGATCAAGGAAAAGTACATTGATGAGGAGGAACTTAATAAGACAAAGCCCATTTGGACCAGGAATCCTGATGACATTACTAATGAAGAATATGGAGAATTCTACAAGAGCCTGACCAATGACTGGGAGGATCATCTAGCAGTCAAAGTAAGATTATTACTTGATGTGTCTGTGATGCAAGAAGTTCCAAATCAAGACACTAGTTTTGAAAATTTACATAGCACGTGTTAATAGGTAGTTTCTTAGTTTTAAGTGTCTGTATGTCTGCATCCTCTTGTGTTGTCAAATGGCACTTCAGTTGAACTTCCTCTAAGTTTGCATATCTCCCTTTTGCAGCACTTCTCAGTGGAAGGGCAACTTGAATTCAGAGCCCTCTTGTTTGTCCCAAGACGTGCCCCTTTTGACTTGTTTGAGAACCGAAAGAAGAAGAACAACATCAAGCTGTACGTGCGCAGAGTGTTCATCATGGACAACTGTGAAGAACTAATCCCTGAATATTTGAGTAAGTCAAGTAATTCTGTATGTGCTAAGAATTTTCTAGGTCAACTAGAGTAAAAGCTGACACCATGCAACATTGATGTAAATGCACCATATTTTGGAATGGCACACTCGAAAAGCTATGTTGGTGCAGACCAGAGGTTTCATTGTTATTGTGTCAGGCAACACATTGCATCTCTTCATCTTCTTACTTTTGCAAAGTAAGAAGACATTCGGGATTGCATTTGGCGATCATGGCTAATGACGTAGAAGATCCTTCACACATGAATTAATCTAAACTACTAAATGTAAATGTGTACTTACACCATCCTCTTGTGCTGCTCTGTTGATAAAGCCAACTAAGTGCTTGAGTAAAGGAAAGTCATGTATGTAAACTTAAACCAATGAGTTAAATTTCCCTTCAAGGTGAAAAAGACAACTTAAATTCAAGCAATATGGTCTCTGTAGGTCTTTCATGCTTGTTAGATATACCAATAAGTTCTTTTTGTTCAGTATGATTGACTAAGATGTTCTTCACAGATTTCATGCGAGGTGTTGTTGATTCAGAAGACTTGCCTCTAAATATCTCCCGTGAAATGCTGCAGCAGAGCAAGATCTTGAAAGTGATCAGGAAGAATTTGGTCAAGAAATGCTTGGAACTGTTCACGGAATTGGCAGAAGATAAAGAGAATTACAAGAAGTTCTATGAACAGTTCTCCAAAAACATAAAGGTAGGTTTGGTTAGTTAAGAAGTTGCACTTCACTGTAAGTTCTTGGTCTCAAGTTTTGGTGTTTTTAACATTTGTGTAAACACAATGTATGTATTTCTTAAAGCTTGGCATACATGAGGATTCACAGAACCGCAAGAAGCTGTCAGAGTTGTTGAGATACTACACTTCTGCATCTGGGGATGAAATGGTGTCACTCAAGGACTACTGCACGCGGATGAAGGAAAACCAGAAGCATGTCTACTATATCACAGGCAAGTATTACTTTTAAGTAGTTGAATAATTTTTTTTGGCTTGACCTTCAGCATAGTATGGCTTGCCAGAACTGACAAATAATTTTAGTCCAATGTTATATTCACCCTGGTTGTTGAACAGGCACCTGGTGTGAAAGTGGGTATAGTTCAGGAGTGGGCAAACTTCAGCTCATGCCTGGTATAGCATAAAATGCTATCTTTGATTTTTGGCATTTTTGGAGGGAAAAACAAAATTTTTGACAAATTTGCTGAAGTCTGTTCTTTCTTATTCTCTAGGTGAAACCAAAGATCAAGTAGCAAACTCTGCTTTCGTGGAGAGACTTCGTAAACATGGTTTGGAAGTAATCTACATGATTGAGCCTATTGATGAGTATTGCGTCCAGCAGCTCAAGGAATTTGAAGGGAAGACATTGGTTTCAGTGACCAAAGAAGGACTGGAGCTTCCCGAAGATGAAGAGGAGAAAAAGAAACAGGAGGAAAAGAAGGCAAAGTTTGAAAACCTCTGCAAGATCATGAAAGATATACTTGAAAAGAAAGTAGAGAAGGTAACTGATATGATGTTTTATTGATATTTTGTAAAAGTGACTTCCCTGGGAAGCCTCCATACATTTGTTTTACCCGAGTAGTAATACCACAGATGTCTTTCTCGGTGAATTTACTTGGAGGTGCCACAATTAAACTTTTCTGTGAACTCCCTGTGCTTCACAGGTTGTTGTCTCAAACCGACTGGTGACTTCCCCATGCTGCATTGTGACCAGCACGTATGGCTGGACCGCCAACATGGAGAGGATCATGAAGGCCCAGGCGCTCAGGGACAACTCCACCATGGGCTACATGGCTGCCAAGAAGCACCTGGAGATCAACCCCGACCACTCCATCATTGAGACCCTGAGGCAGAAGGCCGAAGCAGACAAGAACGACAAGTCCGTCAAGGATCTGGTCATCTTGTTGTATGAGACCGCCCTCCTTTCCTCAGGCTTCAGTCTGGAGGATCCTCAGACGCATGCCAACCGGATCTATAGAATGATCAAACTTGGCCTGGGTAAGTGGAATTTTCCTGCCGTAGCTTTTTTTTTAAGAAGAAGGAAGACAGCAAATCTTGTTTGTTGTTTCGGGTTACAAACAAGATAGGTTCTGTAGGTTTGCTCTTAAGTTGGATTTCTGTGAAAGTCAGAACAGTTACATTTTTGGGTTGCTGTGAGTTTTCTGGGCTGTATATCCATATTCCAGAAGCATTCCCTCCTGAAGTTTCACCCTCATCTATGGAAGGCATCCTCTGAGGTTGTGAGGTATATTGAAAACTAGATAAGGTAGGTTTATATATCTGTTCAATGTTGAGGGTGAGGGAAAGAAAGAACTCTTGTCTGTTGGAGGCAAGTGTTAATGTTGCAGTTAATTATACCTCACAACCTCTGAGGGATGCCTACCATAAATGTAGGTGAAATGTCAGGAGAAAATGCTTCTGGAACATGGCCACACAGCTTGGAAAATATGAAGCAACCCAATGATTCCAGCTATGAAACCCTTCAACAACACATACATTTTGAAGTGTAATTCCAGCCAATTTTGGTGTTTTTTGGATAGCTTAAGGAAGCGTTAACACCCATGTAGTGCCCCTATTCAAAAGATTTCTCATTTTCTGTCCTTGTGATAATTGGATTTTGAAAATCATTTGATTGTGTGGAAACAAGAATTGGTGATAAAGTGCACCAAAAACTCTTTCAGAAGTGAATTTCTTTTTCTAAGGGTGCATTTCCTCTTTATTTCCTGTTGTTTCACCCCTGTTTGTAACCAGGATGTATCCACAAGTTTGTGTAGATGAGGAAAGCTGTTAATTACACTGTTTTGATTTAAATTGTGTCCAGGCATCGACGAAGATGACACTGCTGCCGAGGAAGTGAGCCCTGCAGTTGCCGAAGAGATGCCGCCCCTTGAAGGAGATGACGATACATCGCGCATGGAAGAAGTGGATTAAATTTCCAACTTCTTAGGCAAAATGGGGATATATTTCCTTCAACATTGGCTTTGAATAAGTTATATTTTGTATATTCTGAATGTTACCTGCCAAAAAGGTCTTGACACTTGTCTGCATTCCCTCTTTATATTTATTTTTGAAGATGTTATACCTTTATTTTTGTTACATTTGCTTTTTTAGGTAATGTGAGACGCCACTGAGGGAAGTGTCCTTTCTTGATGTATAACACTGTACAATCCTGGCTATATTGGAAAGTAAGACATTGCTTGGTTAGTCAACGGCAGGATTCTTTGCTGGCTGTGGTCAGAAAAAGGGATGTTTGGGAAGTTCAACATGTTTTGCAAATTTTGTTAAACCTCTTGAAGTTCTCCTAATGAACAACTGTAATATAACGATACCTAGTAACTAGGTATTGGACCTGAACATTGGGAGTCTGTAACATCTTAGAGTTTCAAGCTATTGATGTTTAGTCCTTTTATACTGTAAAAATGATTCTAAATTCCACACTTACAATAGAATAGAATCTACTGTAAATCTATTGTGACTAATGCAGTTTTGCATGTACAGTTCTACTCTGGAAGTATCTAGAAGTAAAAGTGTTCTGAACGAATTTCGGCTCTCCTTTTTAATGATTATCAAGCGGTACTTTAGTTGAATGATTTCACGCACCAGAAATCTAGACAACAGGGTTGGAAGGCAGAGAGATGCAGTGTAGTGACTAGAACTTAGGAGGGGAGAAGGCAAAGGCCAAGACTCTGACCCCGCTCTACCGAGAAAATCCTCCAAAGGATTTGGAAAGTGGAATATTTTGAGGGAAGATATGTCCTTGGTCAGATTTAGCACAACTGAAGCCTTTTCATCACACAATGGGACTTGATGTCAGGGAAAACTACCCTAAAACATACAGCAGAGCATCCAAAAACAAACAGGATACTATAGTTGAGCATCAGCTCATTAGTGAACAAGGCACAAAGTGATGTGTGTGGCTGCAAATAATTAAGAGCTTGGGAGGAAAACATGCAGAGTCCAATATTAAAAAATCACAACAGGTTTATTTATAATAAGCACTAACTACATTTCTTCATAGTAAATAACTGGGTCTGAGCTACTCTAACACCCATTTCTTAGGTTTCAAGAGGGAAAAAACAATCACATCTCTCTTGTCACACAAGCAGAGAGATCTTAAAGCACACAGGACATACTCTCCATACCAAAGTGTTTAAGAGGGCAGAATTCAAAGAACTTGCAGTATTTTATTTATTTATTTTATTTATCGTGTCAGGCAACCGAACAGTTATATTACATTTTTGACAGAACAAACAAACAAGACACAGAGTTTGCAAGCTTGGTAGTTGATTAAATGTCCTTTGACCAGTGTCTGGCCACTTGGAGTGCTTCTGATGTTGCCGGAAGAAGGTCCTCCATTGTGCATGTATCAGGGCTCAGGTTGCATTGCAGCAGGTGGTCTGTAGTTTGCTCTTCTCCACACTCGCATGTCGTGGATTCCACTTTGTAGCCCCATTTCTTAAGAAACTTGCAGTAGAAAAGTATTCATTTTAAACAACCAATCAGAATGAGAGCAGAAATAGAAGAAAAGAAATTCAGTACATTCCAACTGTCATACTGGAGACATGGAGGAAGGGAATTCCCTCATTCTATACTAAATAACTCCTCATTGAGGACTTGAGACTTGGGCAGTATTTGGCTGAATCCCAACACTCGACTCAATCTTTCAACATAGCAGTACAGCAGTCCACCCTGAAACTACCAATCTAGTGGCTTCTCTCCAGTTAAATTCATCTTTGTGGACCATGGCCATTGTTTCTTAGAGCACAACCCTGGAAGGAACAAAATACAGCATCACAAAACACCCTAAGTACTATAGCTAGAGAAGTATGCTGGGTTACCCTATGAATAGAAGCATCAAGGGGAGTTGGGGCAAGGTTGGAGGAATAACACCAAAGCAATAGTGCATACTGATGCCCTCAAGTAATTTCAGAGCTTATCTGCAAGGTACATTCAGAAGGGCTTTTTCCTTCATCTTGAGTGTGACTTGGCCCAATGTCGGGGGGGGGGGGGGGGGGGGGGGGGGGGGGTGTCCCTGGAATTTGAATATTGACCTCCCCTGGTCCAAAACTTAAGACTGCTATACCATGTTGGCTGTACAAATATGTGAATCTGCAGTGAATTTATTGAGACAAAAACAGTAAGATTAGCTATATATTTCTTCAGTTTATGAGGTTGGAAAAATGAAATCATAGATCTGTAGGAGCCCCTGGTGGCATGGTGAGAGCATGGATGAGCTCCCTCTGTCAGCTCCAGCTCCCCATGCTGGGGCATGGGAGAAACTTCCCACAAGGATGGTAAAACATCCATGGCGTCTCCTGGGCGACATCCTTTCAGACGGCCAATTCTCAACACCAGAAGCGACTTGCAGTTTCTCAAGTTGCTCCTGACACACACACACACACACGCAAAGATCTGTAAGACCATAAAGGCAATCTAGTCCAACCCCCTGCCATGCAGTAACACAGATGTGCTTAAAAGCCTCCATAGAAGAGGACTCCACTCATACAGCATATTGCACTGTTAATCAGCTTTTACTATCAAGAAATTCTTAAACGTTTCAGTAGAATCTCTTTTTCTGATACGCTCAGGTAAACAAACATGGCCCCCTCAAATGTGACATCCTTTCAAATATTTAAACATATTTAAACATCTTAGCCATAGTTTCTTCAGGCTAAACACTCGGCTCCCTCAGGGCTTGGCTTTCAAGCCTTTGATCGGTTTGGTCGCTTTCATTGGACACGTTTTAGCTTGTCAATATCCTTGAATTGTGCTCAGAACTGGACACACTATTCCAGGAAAGGGCTGACCAATGCAGAAGAGAGTGGGACTATGACTTCTTGCAATCTAGACATCATCATCATCATCATCATCATTTTATTACTTATTAATTGCCCTCCATCCAACATGCTCCAGGTGATTTACAAGTTAAATTGTAAAGGATAAAAATACATACATACAGATATTGATAGAATTAACATAGATCAAAAACACTAGTAAAAAGCCGGGTCTTAAGTGCTAGGGTAAAAGACCCTAGATCACGCATATTGATATTGCTTGGCCTGATACATAGCCCCTCCACAGGGCTGGGAGAGATGTGCCAACTCAAATTGCATCCCTGACAAAAATCCCTAATTTTGGAGCTGAACAAAAAGTGGAAACAACTTTGGATGTTAGCAATGATGTCATAATGAAGCACATATCATAATGCCTTATCGTCATAGTCGCATCTATGGAACAGATTGTCGTGTCATGTTTGCAAATGAGCTGGCATTTGAGAGCAAGAGACTTAAAATGTCTGCAAGGTAAGACTATATTGTAAAACCTCCAGCTCCCTAGTATGCTATTTGGCACAAAAGTTAGTAGTCAACATTGGGACAGCACAAACAAGATACTGATAGCAGACGACAGGCTTGGCTGACAAAGGGCCGGGCTGTAGCACAACTGGTTAATCACTAGCAGCAATAGATCACTGCCAACCAGAAGCTGGCAAGTTCAAAGCTGAGTTGAATTGAGCACCTGACTGTTAAGCCTAGCTTACTGTCCACCTAAGCAGTTTGAAAACAGCTGAGCTGTGAGTAGAGAAATTAGGAACAGCTTAAAGTGGGGAGATATTTTTAAAATGCTGATGATCAAAGAACAAGGAGGAAATACCATCAAATTGACTTGCCATCATAGTGGATGAAGCAACAGCACCCCCTGTGGCTGGAATCGAGCATAACCTCCAGGCGCCAAAGTTGGAAATGCCAGAAAAATGCATCTGTCTGTCTGTTTGTCTGTCTGTCTGTCTAAAAATGGCATTGAATGTTTGCCATGTATGTGTACGTTGTAATCCGCCTCGAGTCCCCTTCAGTGTTATAAGGGCAGAATGTAAATACTGTAAATAAATAAACAAATAAACATTGAAATCATTTCCAAGTTAATGTATATGTTTGGATTTATAACTAATATATTTGTGAAGGCCCAGATTAGGTATTAATTAATACTATCATCAGAAGAGTACAATGTGGTTTTCCAAAATCTAATCAGCTTAGATTGTGCAATCTGATATGTTGTTGTTCATTCATTCAGTCGTGCCTGACTCTTCGTGACTTCATGGACCAGTCCATGCCAGAGCTCCCTGTCAGTCATCACCACCCCCAGCTCCAATCTGATATATGTCTGCTCAAAAGAAAGTCCCATTAAAAAAGGAAAATTATACTAAGGAAAGTGGATATTGGATTTCACCCTTTTGCTCTTGTTATACAATATATAGACTATCAATGACAAAGTCTAGCATTCTAGTCACCACACCACAAATATCACAACTTGGAGAGTAATTTTTTTAAAGATTGTTCCTGATGGAGAGAGCCAGTATGGTATAGTGGCCTGAGGGTTGGACAACAGTGTGTGTATACAATGCAGAATTAATGCAGTTTGACAGTACTTTAGCAGCCATGGGACAATCCTATGGAATAATGAATGTTGTAGTCTGGTGAGGCATCAGTCCTCTTTGAGAGAGAAGGTTAAAGACCTTGTAAAACTACAAGATTATCAGCAAGGATAGACTATACTGCACTATTGTAAGTGCCCAAGGATGCCAGCCATGACACCTGACCTTTCTCAGCCTTTTACATTCAAAGCAAGGATTTTGTCATTTTAGTTTTTCACTTCATTGCAATTTTGAGAAGCAGTCTTACCTGCCTTGGAAAAAAAACTTTTAAGAGATAGACTTCTACTCCCAAGCCTCTCCAGCCAGCTTAGCTCTGGATACCGTTGGTTTGTTGACAAGTGTTACTTGGAATATAGTCCCGGAATGCAAATTAAAATGTCAGATTTTGAGTAGAATAATAGAAACATAGATTTGGAAGAGACCACACAGGTCATCCAGTCCAACCCTCTGCTATGTAGAAACACACAGTCAAAGCACTACTGACAGATGGCCACCTAGTCTCTATTTAAAAACCTCTGCAGGAGGAGAGTCCACCACACTTTGAGGCAGGATATTCCCCAGTCGAACAGCACTAACTGTCAGAAAGGGCAGAAAACAATTCCCAACTGAAAAAAGAGGATCTAGACCAGCAGTGCTACTGAATATTTTAACAATACATGCATTGCACTGAAAAATTAGCTACAGTTGAGTCTCACTTATCCAACATAAACAGGCTGGCAGAACATTGGATAAGGGAAAATGTTGGATAATAAGGAGGGATTAAGTAAAAAAAATATTATTATTTATTTACGTCATTTTTATCCCACCCATTTCAGCCCAAAGGCGACTCAGGGCGGCATACAAACTGGCAACAATTCGATGCCATATATATATACATATATACATATGAGGGGTATTTTTTAAGTAAGGTCCGTTTGAACATAAGTACACAACGAAAGTTTATTTCAAAAAAGTAAATTTATTTTCAGAAAGTACATACTTCACTCTATTTTTCGACATAGTTGCCAAGTTTGTTCAAACACTTATCATACCTCTGAACCAATTTTAAAATACCCTCTTCATAAAAATCCTCGCTTCAACTGAAGCCACCAAATCGTCTGTAATCAAAGAAGGGCGACCGGAGCGGTCCTCATCATGGACGTTGTCATGGCCATCTTTGAATTGTCGTATCCACTTACGCACTTTGCTTTCACTCATAACAGTATCACCGTACACTTCACAAATCTGTCGATGAATTTCTGCAGCAGGCAGGTTCCTTGCTGACAAAAACCGTATCACTGAGCGAACCTCACATGCGGAGGGTGAGTTGATAGTCTTAAACATTTTTAAAGCACAGAACAGAACCGTACAGGTTAGCTACAGAGCGGAAACTGAGCACAGCTGTTCCCGAGGCATGCCGGTACACGACGCACGCACTCGTTGCGATATGCGCGCGAACTACTAGCGTCTACAACAAAACGGACCTTACTTAAAAAATACCCCTCGTATATCAGTTAAAAGCAATTAAATCACATAATAAATACATATAAAATCCATAAAAGCTATAAACACTATAAAAATCTATTTAAGAAACAATCCCTCATCTGTTTACATTATCTTAGTCGTTCCGTATTCATATTACAATTTTGTGTCTGGTCACACTGAAGCTCCAAACCAATACACACATACAGTACAGTAAGCAATTATATACATAACAAACAACCAATGGAGGCTTGAGAAGATTGCCATTCCCAACCTTTTTCTCTATGTCCTTGGGAAAAGTGCCCAAAATGAAAAACAAAGTGATGAAAGAGTCGCATCACAGCTGCATGTTGTGTCACAATGGATGAAATCGACATCAGCCTCAAAAGTCCTCTCCTGGAGGTAGGCTTCCCCAAAGCCCTCCTTGGGGGGCACAAAGGCCAGGCGGGGACCCCCAAATATGAAACCATTTGCGTGGCTCACCTGCTACAAAAATGAAAGGAAGTAATGGACGATAGGATTGTAAAAAATTGCTGCCACTTTTGGATATGGGACCTAGGTAGAAGGTGTTTCTTGAAGCAAGATTGGCTTCTGTTTCTTTTCTTTTAGACTTCAACTCTGATGGATTTTGCCGGCTGTCCAGACTGGATGGAGGGGCTAAGACACAGATTCATGGTAAACTATTTGTCCCCTGCTCCCAAAATCTTTTCACTATAGAGCAAAGTATTTCTAATTCTATTTTTTATTTTTTTAAAAATAATACTTATTGCTATCTACATTTCATATGGTCAGACTTCAGTTTAACTCTCTAGACCAGGCATGGGCAAACTTTGGCTGTCCAGGTGTTTTGGACTTCAACTCCCACAATTCCTAACAGCCTACTGAATATTTTAACAATACATGCATTGCACTGAAAAATTAGCTACAGTTGAGTCTCACTTATCCAACATAAACAGGCTGGCAGAACATTGGATAAGGGAAAATGTTGGATAATAAGGAGGGATTAAGTAAAAAAAATATTATTATTTATTTACGTCATTTTTATCCCACCCATTTCAGCCCAAAGGCGACTCAGGGCGGCATACAAACTGGCAACAATTCGATGCCATATATATATACATATATACATATGAGGGGTATTTTTTAAGTAAGGTCCGTTTGAACATAAGTACACAACGAAAGTTTATTTCAAAAAAGTAAATTTATTTTCAGAAAGTACATACTTCACTCTATTTTTCGACATAGTTGCCAAGTTTGTTCAAACACTTATCATACCTCTGAACCAATTTTAAAATACCCTCTTCACAAATCCTCGCTTCAACTGAAGCCACCAAATCGTCTGTAATCAAAGAAGGGCGACCGGAGCGGTCCTCATCATGGACGTTGTCATGGCCATCTTTGAATTGTCGTATCCACTTATGCACTTTGCTTTCACTCATAACAGTATCACCGTACACTTCACAAATCTGTCGATGAATTTCTGCAGCAGGCAGGTTCCTTGCTGACAAAAACCGTATCACTGAGCGAACCTCACATGCGGAGGGTGAGTTGATAGTCTTAAACGTTTTTAAAGCACAGAACAGAACCGTACAGGTTAACTACAGAGCGGAAACTGAGCACAGCTGTTCCCGAGGCATGCCGGTACACGACGCACGCACTCGTTGCGATATGCGCGCGAACTACTAGCGTCTACAACAAAACGGACCTTACTTAAAAAATACCCCTCGTATATCAGTTAAAAGCAATTAAATCACATAATAAATACATATAAAATCCATAAAAGCTATAAACACTATAAAAATCTATTTAAGAAACAATCCCTCATCTGTTTACATTATCTTAGTCGTTCCATATTCATATTACAATTTTGTGTCTGGTCACGCTGAAGCTCCAAACCAATACACACATACAGTACAGTAAGCAATTATATACATAACAAACAACCAATGGAGGCTTGAGAAGATTGCCATTCCCAACCTTTTTCTCTATGTCCTTGGGAAAAGTGCCCAAAATGAAAAACAAAGTGATGAAAGAGTCGCATCACAGCTGCATGTTGTGTCACAATGGATGAAATCGACATCAGCCTCAAAAGTCCTCTCCTGGAGGTAGGCTTCCCCAAAGCCCTCCTTGGGGGGCACAAAGGCCAGGCGGGGACCCCCAAATATGAAACCATTTGCGTGGCTCACCTGCTACAAAAATGAAAGGAAGTAATGGACGATAGGATTGTAAAAAATTGCTGCCACTTTTGGATATGGGACCTAGGTAGAAGGTGTTTCTTGAAGCAAGATTGGCTTCTGTTTCTTTTCTTTTAGACTTCAACTCTGATGGATTTTGCCGGCTGTCCAGACTGGATGGAGGGGCTAAGACACAGATTCATGGTAAACTATTTGTCCCCTGCTCCCAAAATCTTTTCACTATAGAGCAAAGTATTTCTAATTCTATTTTTTATTTTTTTTAAAATAATACTTATTGCTATCTACATTTCATATGGTCAGACTTCAGTTTAACTCTCTAGACCAGGCATGGGCAAACTTTGGCTGTCCAGGTGTTTTGGACTTCAACTCCCACAATTCCTAACAGCCGGTTTTTCAGCCCCCTTTTTAGGCTGAAAAAGCTCCCTCTGGCTTAGACTTGACTCAAGGTTATTTATGATTTTACTCTGTTATTATTATTTTATTATATTTTTTTATTTTACTCTATTATTGTTATTACATTTACATCATTTTACTCTATTATAATTTTATTACATTTACTATTTTAGTCTTTCTTTTTCTTATGTTTATTTTACTCTATTATCACTGTTATTACTACTATTTTACTCTATTATTATTACATTTATTATTTCACTCTATTATTATTGGAAGGATATGTAAGCACATTTACATTGAAGAAGGTCAGAATAATGATTTACTCAGAATTGGGCAGTTTTATGTAAATATCCAAAAAAAAATCTAACCTCCTGATACCTCAATTAATGTACTTTTATTGGTATCTATTTTTATTTTGAAATTGACCTGCTGCATTTTACAGCCTTGAGCCGATACATTTCCCTAGTTTTTTGTGCTAAAATTAGGTAGCTCGGCTTATTATATTCGGGTTGGCTTATACTTGAGTATATATGGTAGACTAGTTTGTTGTGTGTTTGTCATTAGGCATTTAACAGGCTACCTCTACTATCTCTTTCACCAAAGCAGAATTGCACAGTGGAGCCTGGGACTCGATCATCTTCCAAAACCAACCTTAAGGTAGGAATCTTTTTTTGCCATAAGACTGTCTCCCTTCTCTATGGATGGATGACTGGAGGATGCAGATGAAGACTTTCCAAAATTTCAGGTTCTCTTTGGTAGCTCCAAAGGGATATTTTCTGTGGAAGGAGATTTGGGAGTTGGACTCCAACATCTTGGTAAACATACGTATACTGCCTATAGCACATTGGTTCTCAACCTGTGGGTCCCCAGGTGTTTTGGCCTACAACTCCCAGAAATCCCAACCAGTTTACCAGTTGTTAGAATTTCTGGAAGCTGAAAGCCAAAACATCTGGGGACCCACAAGTTGAGAACCACTGCTATAGCAGGCATGGACAAACTCTAGTTCTCCAGATGTTTTGGACTTCAGCTCACACAATTCCTAAAAGTTGGTAGGCTGTTAGGAATTGTGGGAGTTGAAGTCCAAAACACCTGGAGTGCCGAAGCTTTCCCATGCCTGCTATAGTGTATGTTCCTGTATTAACAAGCTATACCTTCCAAGACTCTTGGGCTTGAAGAATATCATAGAATCACAATGTCCTCAAAGAGTTCTGGGGAAAAGCATTTGATATTTTGGATCATGGATAACTGAAACCATAGATATCAAATCGATGGATAAGGGGGCCGCACCTTACATGTTAATTCAGACAAAATTCCTACAGTATCCAATGACTCTTATCTTCAAGAACCGTATTTTGACTTATCTTTCATTAGATGGCTACCATTCTACTACTATGTCATTTTTAAGCAGTTTCCACACAATTTAACAAGAATAGATTAGCCTAGTGGTTCTCAACCTGTGGGTCTCCAGGTGTTTTGGCCTACAACTCCCAGAAATCCCAGTCAGTTTACCAGCTGTTAGGATTTCTGGGAGTTGAAGGCCAAAACATCTGGGGACCCCAGGTTGAGAACCACTGGTTTAGCCAGAGACTTTGAAGTGAATGTTATCTACTTTTTAAAGTGTTATTGTAAATATTTATAATGTAAACATTTCTGAAACAGGACGTGTTCCACATTCCTGCAGATGGACTTCCAGAGATAAAAGGTCAAATGGCTTCGCAAATAGGTTTGTAATTTTTTTTCTAGTTTGTGATAATTTCCACATGACTTTTGTTTTCTCTTCTTTCTCGTCAGGAAAGCAGGCTAAAATGCCATGTGAGGGAAACAGACTAAAATACCAAAGACTGTATAAAGTTGTATGTTAAGGACATGTTGGCAAGACATAAATAATAATTCTAGCCTTAAGAAAAACTGCAGTCTTAACACTTTTTCTAGTTTTAAGAAAAACTGTTAGTTATGATGGTGAGGCAGCGTGCCATAGTGTTTTCAGCGTCGCACTACAATTGTGGAGGCCAGGGTTGGTCTTTTTGGGGTATCATAGCTTTTTGTAAGGCATAACCTTTTGGGAAAATGATGCCATAACCTTTTGGGAAATGGAAATCTCCATAACCTTTTGGAAAATGGCACTCATAACCATTTGAGAAAATCAAGGATCTCCCTGAGAAGAGTTAAAAACTCGTTTGAGTCAACCTTCTCCTTAGTTGTAAATATCTACTAGTATTCATGCAAGG
>NW_026844366.1:22071281-22085958 GCF_025583915.1 Anolis sagrei ordinatus
ATAATATCGAGGATAGTTTTGACGGTTGGTGAATGAATTAGAACCAAACATCCTGAGGAGGGAGGTTGAATGGGCCTTAAGAAGCATTGCTAACAACAAGGCAGCAGGAGACGACGGGATCCCAGCTGAAATGTTTAAAATCTTGAAAGATGATGCTGTCAAGGTGATGCATGCCATATGCCAGAAAATATGGAAAACACAAGAATGGCCATCAGACTGGAAAAAATCAACTTATATCCCATACCAAAAAAGGGAAATGCGAAAGACTGCTCAAACTTCCGTACAGTGGCCCTTATTTCTCATGCCAGTAAGGTAATGCTCAAGATCCTGCAAGGAAGACTCCAGCAATACATGGAGAGAGAGTTGCCAGATGTTCAAGCTGGGTTTAGAAAAGGCAGAGGAACGAGAGACCAGATTGCCAATATCCGCTGGATAATGGAGAAAGGCAGGGAGTTTCAGAAAAACATCTCTTTCTGCTTCATTGACTACTCTAAAGCCTTTGACTGTGTGGATAATAAATTGTGGCAAGTTCTTGGTGGGATGGGCATACCAAATCTGTCTCTCTCCTGAGGAATCTGTACAAGGACCAAGTAGCAACAGTCAGAACTGACCATGGAACAACAGACTGGTTCAAGATTGGGAAAGGCGTACGGCCAGGCTGCATCCTCTCACCCAACCTTTTTAACTTGTATGCAGAACACATCATGCGATGTGCGGGGCTGGATGAATGCAAAGCTGGGGTGAAAATTGCTGGAAGAAACATTAACAACCTCAGATATGCAGATGACACCACTCTGATGGCCGAAAGCGAGGAGGAGCTGAGGAGCCTTCTAATCAAGGTGAAAGAAGAAAGCGCAAAAGCCGGGTTGCAGCTAAACGTCAAAAAAACCAAGATTATGGCAACAAGAATGGAAAATAGAGGGAGAAACCGTGGAGGCCGTGACAGACTTTGTATTTCTAAGATTACTGCAGATGCAGACTGTAGCCAGGAAATCAGAAGACGCTTACTTCTTGGGAGGAGAGCAATGTCCAGTCTTGATAAAATAGTGAAGAGTAGAGACATCAGACTGGCAACAAAGATCCGCCTAGTCAAAGCCATGGTATTCCCTGTAGTAACCTACGGATGTGAGAGCTGGACCTTAGGGAAGGCTGAGCGAAGGAAGATCGATGCTTTTGAGCTGGGGTGGAGGAAAGTGCTGAGAGTGCCTTGGACTGCGAGAAGATCCAACCAGTCCATCCTCCAGGAAATAAAGCCCGACTGCTCACTGGAGGGAAAGATACTAGAGACAAAGTTGAAGTACTTTGGCCACATCATGAGGAGACAGGAAAGCCTAGAGAAGACAATTATGCTGGGGAAAGTGGAAGGCAAAAGGAAGAGGGGCCCACCCAAGGGCAAGATGGATGGATGGCATCCTTGAAGTGACTGGACTGACCTTGAGGGAGCTGGGGGTGGTAACGGCCGACAGGGAGCTCTGGCGTGGGCTGGTCCATGAGGTCACGAAGAGTCGGAGACGACTGAACGAATGAACAACAATGCCAATACACAAAAAGCATATATAGCAGAGTTTCAGAAATGTTCTTTCAGTTGCCCAAAAACATCTTGTTGTTCATTCATTCAGTCACTTCCAACTCTTTGTGACCTCATGGACCAGCCCATGCCAGAGCTCCCTGTCAGCCGTCACCACCCCCAGCTCCTTCAAGGTCAAGCCAGTCACTTCAAGGATGCCAAAACATATACTCTCCCTTAAAAACATCTTGGTTTAAATCATGCTCTCAAGAGACAAAAAATAAGTAGACTTCATTAAAAGTAACATAGTTGGTTTACTCACAAACTTTGTGTATTTAGCATATAGGTACTTTGCATATCAATCCAGGTACAGATAGGATTTGAAGTAGTTTCTCTGTCCAGATAACACAGGGCATCATTTTTATAATCAACAGAGTAAAATCCAAAAAATCTCTCCAGTCTGTGAGTCTAATAGAGTCTCTGTCTTCCTAAAGCATTCTGTTTCAACTGACTTCTAAAATAATACTACTTCTACTGACTTCTAAACAGTACTCTTTCTACTGAAGTCTCTACATTGAAAGTCCAATGGCTTCTGACCTCTAAAATGGAGTCTGAGTCTGAAAAAGTCCCAGATCTGGTCACGTGGTCTGCAGTCCCTCCCACAACAAAGAGTTAAGGAAAACTGCATACCAATGCAAACATATACAATACAGCAAGCAATCTGAATTATATACATAACAACTTGTATAGGAGGCTTGTAGAAGGTTGCTATTTCCAAGAGGATTTCCTTCTCCACCGAGAAAACTCACTGGGTGACTTTACATGGGCCACACTCTCTTGGCCCCAGAAAACTCAATAATAGGTTGCCTTAGGGTTGCCATAAGTCAGGTATTATTTGATTGCACACAGCAGCAACAAACTGAGCTTCTGTCATCTCGACTCACTTCATGATTGTTGCCAGGTTCACTGATTCTGCCACAATGATAATCTTGCCTGAACCCACCTTGAATGCCCAGACACACTTCTGGGTAGGTGGGTGGGTGGGGTGGGGGGACAATTTCTGGAACATGTGGAATTAAAACCATGGATATAGAGTTGGTGGATCAGTGGCTGTACTGTATTTTAACATAGCAGAAGAAAGGGGGGGAAATACGAGGGTTGAATGAAAAGTAATGCCTCCACCTTGGTCACTAGGGTTTGGGTGTGAATATTTTAATAAATCAAATACAGAAACAATCCTTAGAATGTGCTCTTTAACTACCACTATTCACTTTTCTACATAATCACCAGACAATTGGATACATTTCTGCCAATGATTAACAAGTTTTCTGAAGCCGTCACAGAAGAAGTCAACACTCTGTTTCTGCAACCAGCATCTCACAGTTCTCTCATCCTGGGTACCCATCGTGCACAGATCTTCTGATAGCCAAGCAAAGCAATAATGTGACCCACACATTCTTGTGAAATGCCGATTATGCTTGAAATTTCTCTCTGAGTGATACGACGATCATCCTGAATCTGTCAACCTTTTGCTTGTGAAACTCGGTGATTGCTGTCATAAGACATCCAACTCTTTGTTTGTCACGCAAGTCAGATGTTCCCACCTCAACATCTTTAAATTTATTCACCCAACGATGCAGTACTCACATCAACACAATCACCATAAACAGCTTGTATTCTCTGATGAATCTCCTTTGGGGTGACATCTTCTGTTCTCAAGAATTCAATGACTGCACATTGCTTAAGTCGCATTGACCGACCGTCTGCACAGGGTTCCATACTTTGCACTTTAGCAACAAAACTGTTCAATGCTAAGGCTTCCTGCCAAAATGGAACTGTAGAGGAGAGTCTCCTGAACAAGCCAGTACCTGCTACATACCAGTACTGCCATCTGTTGAGGAGTTGGTGGAGGCATTACTTTTCATTCAACCCTCGTATAATCGTAATCAGGAACTTTTTAATCAGGTTGGATGTGCCCTGTGATTGTGGTGCAGCTTATAAAGGATTGGACTTATGGGAATGTGTAGCAATATGTTCTACCTGGATGCCAGGCATGGGGAAACTCTGTCCCTCCAAGTGTTTTGGACTTCAACTCCCACAATTCCTAACAGCTTACTGGCTGTTAGGAATTGTAGGAGTTGAAGTCCAAAACACCAGGAGGACCGAAACATTGCCCATGCCTGAGTGAGGTGGTTACAGGGTCTCACTGTGGTAACCTTGGGACATCGCTGCCATCTTGCATTTAAGCTGCTCAAAAGTCTAAAGAGAAAGCTATCCTCATCTCATTATACAACCATAACAATATGCTGAATGGGTTGTTGTAGGTTTTTTCGGGCTATATGGCCATGGTCTAGAGGCATTCTCTCCTGTCGTTTCGCCTGCATCTATGGCAAGCATCCTCAGAGGTAGTGAGGTCTGGATTTGCCATAGATGCAGGCGAAACGTCAGGAGAGAATGCCTCTAGACCATGGCCATATAGCCCAAAAAAACCTACAACAACCCAGTGATTCTGGCCATGAAAGCCTTCGACAATACAATATGCTGAACAATCGTTTCCTCCTCTAATCCGCAGCAGATAAATGTCAGAATGAGAAGAACTGTGTCAAGGGCGCCTTTGGCATCTCGGCCACCACAGGATCCAAGAAACTCAGGAGGAGAAGCACAGCTTTCCATCACAAGGTGCCCCGTGGGTGCTCTCTGGGTTGGTGAGAGGGAAGAAGGGGTGCAAAGGCCTGTTGTGTGTATGTAGGGAAGCACTTAAAAGATAGGAATGCTAGCTCTACTCTGTGCTCAAGTATTTTCCATCTCCAGCAACTCTCCCATCACCAGCCAGACTGATGATTGAGGAATGCATCACTGTGTCATCCAGACTGTAAGGCTTAGCAATTTATAATTTGTATTAGACAGACAATAAAGTCTGCTCCACTTGAATTCGTCACTGTGATCCTCTGTGTAGCCTGCAAACCATGGCTGTTGTTGCTTGTTGTACAACGGGCTTTGACTTATGGCAGCCTATGAACTCAAGACCTCCAAGTCCACTGCCCAGGTCTTGCAGACTCTGGCCCTCTCTACACTGCCATATAATCCAGTTTATATATAAAAAATTGACAGGTGACTTGAAGAACTCTCTGCCCCGGAGTGTGGTGGGTGTCCCTTCTTTGGAGGCTTTTAAACAGAGGCTGGATGGCTATCTGTCGGGGGTGCTTTGAATGCGATTTTCCTGCTTCTTGGCAGGGGGTAGGACTGGATGGCCCATGAGGTCTCTTCCAACTCTATGATTCTATGATTTTATGCACTACACTGCCATATATCCCCAGATTATCTCTTATCCCTGATTATCTGGTCGTATAGACTCATATAATTCAGTTCAAAGCAGAAAATCTGGGATCAGATCCTGGGATATAAAACAGTGTAGATAGGGGCCCTCAAACTTTTTAAACAGAGGGCCAGGTCACAGTCCCTCAAACTGTTGGATGGCTGGATTAATTTCTATGCACACCAAACATATCTTATTTGTAGTGCAAATAACACTTAAAAACAATACAATAATTAAAGCGAAGAACAATTTTAACAAATATAAACTTATTAGTATTTCAATGGGAAGTGTGGGCCTGCTTTTGGCTGATGAGATAGGATTGTTGTTGTTGTGTGCTTTCAAGTCATTTCAGACATAGGTTGACCCTGAGCGAGGGCTGGGTAAATGACCTTGAAGGGCCGTATCCAGCCTTCGGGCCTTAGTTTGAGGACCCCTGGTGTAGATTGAGCCTGGATCCAGCCTTATATACACACGACTGGAGTAACAGAGTTGTGGATCTCATCTGATCTTGGAAGCTAAGCAGGGTTAGCCCTGGTTAGTCCCTCAAAGGAAAGACCACCAATGGATCCCAGGCTATATTTCAGAGGAGGGAACTGGCATAAACCACCTCTGTGTATTCATCAGGAATAGGAATGCATACCATGCCATTTCCACCATTTTTAGTGTTTTTCCCCTGCAAAACTAACACTTGTCCAGTGTCATACTTTTGTCTCCTGTGGGCCTCCATTGATGCTCAAGTCCCATTATATGCAATAATGTGGTGAAATGGCATTCCTTATGTAAAAATGGCAAAATCAAGGTTTGTTTTTTTGGAATTTAAAATCAAATATTTTGAAGTTGTGAAGGGTTGACTCCATGGATGCAGAATCCATGGGTACGGAGGGCTGACTATATTTTGTGCAATTTGTATTTTTGTTTTGTAACTTGTTGTTCGGGCTTGGCCCCATGTAAGCCGCTCCGAGTCCCCGTTGGGGGAGATGGCGGTGAGGTATAAATAAAGATTATTATTATTATTATTATTATTATTATTATTATTATTATTATCTCTTAATTTCCTCTTTAAAGATTTCCCAAATGTCATGCTTTATCTGAACATTACATGGGAATTGGAAAAAAATATGCTGGAGGATGGAGAATAAATGCACAACAATTATTTTGGGAATCCAGGTGGCCTCCCTGTCCATTCACTAGGAGTTGTCTGTAGACACCAATAGAAACTTTAATCGAGGAGTAATACAGCCACACTTTGCCCAATATTGCAACAAAGCAAAAGGAGGCATTGATTTGCACTCAGGTTGGTTACGGAGACATAAGGATCATGAATAGATTACTCAAGTGAAGAGAGAACTGATTCCCAAATGTCACAACAGTGTTACAACATGGTACACCATTGGGAGAGCCAAACATTACGTGATAACAAGGCAAACATGGAACTCACCCATGGTAATTGTGGTATAACAACGAAAAACCTCAAAGTCTCCTGCAATTCATCTATGGCCTATTCCCAGAGAGGGAATTAGAGGTCAGCAGAAATGTGCAAAGGTTACAACTCTTTCTGCGTGCATGGCTATTCATTCTCTTGAGTGGGGCAGGTGAACAACAGGAAACCAAAGGAAGACCCAAATAGGAAAGCTCCAGACACTGGTAATTATTCCTTTTTCTAGGACATACCGGTAAGTTTCAATGGTCGCCTAAAGTTTGTGACCCTCATTAAGTCAGTAAGGGACTTAAGATATTGATAAATGGATGGATATATGTGGGAAATGGAATTACCGTATATACTTGAGTATAAGCCGACCCGAATATAAACTGAGACACCTTATTTTACCACAAAAAACTGTGATTGACTTGAGCATAATCTGAGGGTGGGAAATGCAGCAGCTACTAGTTAATTTCAAAATAAAAATAGATATCCATAAAATTACATTAATTGAGTTTAAATCTTTTTGAATATTTACATAAAACTGTAATTTAAGATAAGACTGCCCAGTTCTGATTAAACCATTATTCTAACCTTCTTCAATGGAAATGTGCTTATGTATCCTTTCAATAATAATAGAGTAAAATAATAAATGTAATAATAATAGAGTAAAATGATAAATGTAATAATAATCAATAGAATAAAATAATAAATGTAACAACAACAGAATAAAATAATAAATAACCTTGACTTGAGTATAAGCCGAGGGGGACTTTTTCAGTCAAAAAAAGGGTTGAAAAACTACTTGAGTATATATGGTAAGTAATTTTGTATCATCCATATTCAGCCAAAGGCTGCAATGACATCTATACATATAAAAGGCAAAATATTTATTTATTTATTTATTTATTTCTTGCACTTATAGACCGCCACTCTCAGCCCAGGGGCGACTCGTGGCGGTGTACAACAACATAGAAAAGACAGCTTACAATAAATCAACAATACACAACGTTCTACTACTACAAACACTACTATACTAAAAATCCGCTTCGTCAAATCATAGGGTCAATCCATCTCATAATCACAGTCCATTCCGGTCGTCAATATGTATGTATGTATGTGTGAAATATGTATGCTGGTTAGTTTGTTCCACAATGGCTCATATATGGCTTGATCTGGATCAAACTTGGCACGCATACCCTTGAGGGGTTTCAACTAAAAAAAAAAAAACCCACCCCTTTCAGGACCAGACCTAAGAGAAGGAAAAGGAACAAAGCAGATTAGTTGTTACTAGGTGAAGTGGCCCTTTGCCCTATGCCTGGGAAAGAAAAGGAGTGAGCAAATTGACTGCTAATAGGTGACATGCATATGAGAGGGAGGGAGGAGGGAGGAAGAAAACAAGGGAGGAAAAAAGAAGGGAAAGAAAGGAAGAGATAAGGAAGGAAGGAATCAAAGGAAGAAAGGAAAGGGAAAAGGTATGAGAGGAAGAAAGGAATGGAAGGAAGGAAGAGAAAGAAAGGGGGAAAAGAAGAAGAAGGGGGAAGGTGTATGAGGGAAAGCAAGGGAAGAAAGAAGGAAAGAAAAGAGAGAGGAAGACAGTATATGAGAGAAATGGAGGAAGGAAAAAGAGCCACAAAGGAAATGCATGCCTTTTGTTCATTTGGCCGATGATGTGGTTATGGATATGGATATGGATATGGATATGGATATGGATATATATATATATCCCCCAGTTACTACATAAAGGAGTCAGCAAAACAAACATTACACATTGAACTTGAGGAAATGATAAGATCAAGCAAAGTTGATCAAGACAAGTCAGAGAGAGAAAAATGTACATTTCCCATTGTCCGAATACCATGAAACGGCTTTAGGTAATCAGGATAAGACAACAGTATAAAACCTGTGTTCTGGGATCAGCTGTAGTCTCTCCTATGTAGCTAGGCTAGGCACCTATACATGTGTTAATTTTGTTATTCTTTCTGCTTTTCTGCAAGCCTGAATAAACCTTCTCTTGATCCAAGCAACATCTGGTTGTTTTGCTTTGAGGATTTTGTTCATCCCTGGCCTGAGGGAAGAGTCTTGGTGTCCCTCGTTGGGCACGAAGGATGCTCAGCTGTGTTTTATGAGGCCTTCTAAGCTGTCCAGCAGGTGGTCAAGTGAGGAGTGACCATTGTCCCCAATCCAATGGTTGATAGTGGCAAGGCAAGGCAAGGCATCGGCCAGCATCTCCCTCTTGTGGACATGCCCTACTCACCCCCCATACATGTAACTGGGCCCCATACATGTAACATGCACAGTTCACTCTCTGAATCAAGACAACTGTGAAGAAAGGAAGGGACCATTGTGCTTCTCCTTGAACTTGTATTTCTGCCTAGTTCCAAGCAACATCTGGTCGTTTTGTCTAGAATCATAGAATAATAAAGTTGGAAGAGACCACATGGGCCATCTAGACAACCCCTTCCTATGCAGGAAAAGCACAATCCAAGCCCTCCTTACAGGTGGCCATCCAATCTCTATTTAAAAGCTTCCAAGAAAGGAGCTTCCACCACACTCTAAGGCAGAGAGTTCCACTGCTGAACAGCTCTTACAGTCAGGAAGTTCTTCCAAATGTTCAAGTGGAATCTCCTGTAATTTGAACCCATTGCTTTATGACATCCTTTCACATATTTATACATGGCTATCATGTCTCCTCTTAACTTTCTCTTCTGCAGGCTAAACATGCCCAGTTCTTTAATATGCTCCTCACAGGGATTCATGGTCTCCAGACCTTTGAGCATTTTAGTTACTCTTTTAGTTGTCCTCTTCTGGACACTTTCCAGCCTATCAATATATCTTCTAAACTGTGGTGACCAGAATTGGACACAGTATTCCAGGGAAGGTCTAACCAAAGAAACTATGACTTACCTTGATCTAGACACTATACTCTTTTTGATGGAACCCAAAATCCTGTTGGCTTTTTTAGCTGCTGCATCACACTGTTGTCTCATGTTCAACTTGTTGTTCATTAAGACGCCAAGATCTTTTTCACATGTACAATTATTGTCAAGCCAAGCATCACTCATCCTATCCTTGAGGTTTTTGAAACTGACTATCCCTGGCCCAAGGGTAGTAGGCCTTTTGTGCATTGGGTGAAGACATGGCTCAGTGCTTCAGAAGTATGGGAGCTGTAGTTTGGAGAGGCACCACTGCTTAGAGCAGTGGTTCTCAACATGTGAGTCTCCATGTGTTTGGCTTACGGCTCCTAGAAATCCCATCTAGTTTACCAGTTGTTAGAATTTCTGGGAGTTGAAGGACAAAACATCTGGGGACCCACTGGTTGAGAACCACTGGCTTAGAGAATGTGAAATATTGTGAAAAACTACAACTCACAGGATTCGATAGCATTGAGCCATGTCAGTTGAAGCGGTGTCAAACTGCTTTAATTTTACAATGTAGATGCACTCTAAGTTGTCATTGTTGATGATGTTGTATGCCTTTAAGTCATTTCTAACTTATGGTGATCCTAGATGGTGTCTCCTCACACCTTATCTTCTTTCATTTGCATAAGTCGTGACATCTTGAATGTGTACATGTTTAATGTTGTTTTGTTTTGGTAGCTTTCAGGTCCTGGTGTTAATTTTTGGGAAGATGTGTCAGTTCATCCCGATTGTAATGCAAATGCTCCCAGTGACAGATGGCACCAGAGAGCTCGCTCTTTGGCCACAAAACTAAAAGAAGACTTGAAAGGGGGAGAGGAAGAAACCTTTGGAAGACTAGAAACAGAGATGTCTCCATCAAAAGGAGGAAGGCATTATGATATTGACATGGAGCCAACCAGTGACATCCAGATAGCAAATGGAAGCCTCCACAAAGAGGGCTCAATCAACCTGCCGCAAAGGCGTTCTCCAGCCTCAGAGCTTCCTAGAGGATTGGGTTTCTTTGCAGAAGCTCTGGTGCCTGACCACTCCTTGATGGATGTTGAGCCTTCACAATCTATAGGGTCGCCACCAAACCCATGGTCGGGCCTTTTGCCACAGCCTCTTCTTGCAGAGCCGAATGGTGATGTCGTCATGCATGAGGAAAGGAAGATCAAGAAGTCGAAGGAGATCCCCATTTTAGACCGGGTTGGGGAAACCTTGCGGCAAAAGAAATTACGCTCAACTCAGGCATGAGGTAGAGAAAAACAAACTCTTGGCTAATACGCATCTACACTGTAGAACGAATCCACTTTAACTGCCCTGGCTCAATGCTATGGAATAATGTGGTCTATAGTTTGGCAAGGTTTTGAGTCTTCTCTGCCAAAGAAAGCTGGTGCCTCAGCAAACTACAAATCCTAGGATTGAATAGCATCAAGCCATGGCCATAATGTTTCACAACTCTTTCCATTATGACACAGCTTCCATCCCTTTTAAAGTATTGGGAATGGCAGTGGCAGGCCTGGCACTAATGCTTTCCCCTCTCTATGGAGTGACGACAGACTTATCTGTTGGGTGAGTGAGCTTACTAACAAAAGACCCTCCTCTTAAATGTACAGCAGAGTAACTTATCAGCAGCAGCGTGACCCACCACCAGTAGCTCAAAGTGATAAAAAGAACAAAAAATAATATACCTAGCTCCAGCAGACAAGAGCCCTTTGTCCCACCCTGGTCATTCCACAGATATATAAACCCTTTTTCCTAGTTCCAACAGATCTCACTACTTCTGAGGATGCTTGCCATAGATGCAGGCGAAACGTCAGGAGAGAATGCCTCTAGACCATGGCCATATAGCCTGAAAAAACCTACAACAACCCAAAAAATAATATAGTTGCGGTATTTACAACAACAAGGTTTCCATAATACAAATAAAACCCTTTATGCTTCCTTCGTTGCTTCCACACTGGGCTTCTTTCTCGTGCAGATAAACAGCTTCACTCTCACAGAGCCTCCTCTCACAACCAAGATATACTGGAGCTTCACACAGTAGCTTTTTACACACAGCAGCCTTTATACTGGAGTTTTAGGTTGAAGGTTGTAAATGTAAAATAAACAGAAGCTTTGCCACAGTTTCTGAACCAAAATATGCAGTATAATAATGTGTCACTCAGATTTGTGTAATGGGTAACAGTAACTTTACTTCAGTTCAAAAAGGTCAAACAGAGCAACACTACCTCTGAGGATGCTTGCCATAGATGCAGGTGAAACATCAGGAGAAAATGCCTCTAGAACATGGTCATATGGCCTGAAAAAAAAATCTACAACAACCCAGAGATTCTGGCCATGAAAGTCTTCGACAATACAGAGTAACAATATATACAGTTGTCTTTCTGAATTCTTACAGAGAACAGAGGGAATAAACAGTCCTTTTAAACAGTCTTTAAAATATGCTTCATGCCATAGAAATGATCAGGTTTCAGAGAATTGGCAGCCATTTCCTTCCTAGCTGTTTCCAGTCAGCACTCTCTTCAGTCTTTGAGGTGAAAGTGGCAGTTAAAACCGTTTGTCTCAGCAGCAAACCAGAGACATTAGCCAATCAGAATTCTAGCTCCCGGCATGCTGAGCCAATCAACTGCCAACACGTGCCATTCCAGGCAACCCATTTAATCATGGTGTTTCTTATAAATCCCCACACTTTACACATGAGGCTTTACACATGAGGCTTTCAACCTGGGGCTTCTTTCACCAAAGCTTCTCACAATACGCCTTCTCACACCTACTTTTATTGAACTGCAGCTTTTGCTGAGTCATTGCATCCACTTAACCCTTTCAGTGCTTGATTCACATTTTTGTAATTAAACATACCTAGTTAATATTTAATATTTCTGACATTATTGACTGTGTGGTGGAATGAAAATCATGCATCGTTCACATTTTGCCAGTCCATACACAGTCTTGCCAGAGAAAGAAAATATGCCACACAGATAGATGATTACCAAATAAAAAGGAATTTAGTTTTTGTAATGTATATATACAGTCATGAGAACAGTTGCATTGACTCACACAATGTACTTTGAGAGAGATTCAAATGGTATTTAGGTGTCTGTGTGGAAGATCTTATTCCAGCAGCTCATGAAGCAAGAACTGTCTCTCTCTTGCTAAGCACATATGTAACTGTTGCCAAAAATCCCAGGCTCAGCTAGCTTCTTGGAGGTGGCCCAACCAATCAGCTTTATGCTTTGCATTTTCAGTTAAAGTAGTGTCAAACTGCATTCATTCAACACTGTAGATCAGGCATGAGCAAACTTTGGCCCTCCAGGTGTTTTGGACTTCAACTCCCACAATTCCTAACAGCCTACCGGCTGTTAGGAATTGTGGGAGTTGAAGTCCAAAACACCTGGAGGGCCAAAGTTTGCCCATGCCTGGTGTCAATACATCCTGGTTAGTTCTGAGTTACCTATAAAAGTACCTACTTTTAACACACTTAATGGTTTAATTTTGTGGAGATGTTTGACTGGATGGACTCATGGCCCCACTTTTATTATTTTTTTGCAGTGACGCTGAAATGAATCACCCATCTTCTTTGGATTCTTTTCTACTTTCTGAGAAAGCTCGACTCTGCTGAAGACAACTGGATTTTCACAGCTTCACAAATAGACACGTTTTAAAACAGCTGCAGTGAAATAAAGCATACTACGTTGAGGACGAAGAACCCTGTGCGTTGAGTTTTTCCTGTCTCCATGGCTGGACCCACCGCTGGAAAACAATTCAGCTCCAGTGCGCAACATCCTGCTCTGGTCTGACCTGCATTTGCATCCCATGGACCCCTTATGATGTGTATTGACAACCGCACAGCCCCCTTGAGAAAAATTCAAGTAGATGCTGGATGTGTGACTATTCCCCTTTCCCCCATCGCTCATTCACTATGCATATGCAAATACAGGCATTCCAAAATCCAATAAAATAAAATAAAATCCAAAAAATCTCTGGTTCCAAGAGTTTTGGATAAGGGAGACTTATAAGGGAGAATTTTGGATAAGGGAGGCTGACCAAAAAGCTATGCGTCCGAAGCCAGCCCAGGTCGGAGTGAGCTTCCAACCAATTTGTGTAGCTTGCTGTTGACCTTTGCAGCCCGAAAGACAGTTGCATCTGTCAAGTAGGAAATTTAGGTACCGCTCATGCGGGGGGGCTAATATATGACGCCATAAAAATATACAGCAAGCATGCAAAAAATGAGGAAGTACTTCATCAGTGTCACAAATGGACAGTGAAGCGACAACTCCCCTGGTGGCCAGAATACTCTCATGAAAAAGCTGGAATGTTGAATAGCCTCTCTGTGTGTGTCTATATATGTTGTGTGCCTATGGCATTGAATGTTTGCCATGTATATGTAAATTGCAATCTGCCCTGAGTCCCCTGCGGGTTGAGAAGGGCGGAATATAAATACTGAAAATAAATAAATAAATAAATAAATAAATAAATAAATAAATAAAGCATCCAAAAATTCAGTATTGCAAAAGTGCAATCATGTAATACTCCTAGAATCATTGATGTGGCAGGAAAGGCTACACATTGTGTTAAACTAGAACTCCCATGAACTATGGCACTTAGAATCATAGAGTTGGAAGAGACCTCATGGGCCATCCAGTCCAACCCCCTGCCAAGAAGCAGGAAAATTGCAATCAAAGCACCCCCGACAGATGGCCATCCAGCCTCTGTTTAAAAGCCTCCAAAGAAAAGGAGCCTCTGCCACACTCCGGGGCAGAGAGTTCCAATGCTGAACAGCTTTCACAGTCAGGAAGTTCTTCCTAATGTTGAGATGGAATCTCCTTTCTTGTCGTTTGAAGCCATTGTTCCACATCCTAGTCTCCAGGACAACAGAAAACAAGCTTGCTCCCTCCTCCCTGTGGCTTCCTCTCACATATTTATACATGGCTATCATGTCTCCTCTCAGCCTTCTCTTCTTCAGGCTAAACATGCCCAGCTCTTTAAACCGCTCCTCATAGGGCTTGTTCTCTGTAGTGAAAGGTCAGGCCTGATTTGCTCTAGCACATGCTATTCATTTGTGTTATAAGTAGTTATTGGGATCCCTCATACTCTTTTTCCAACACCATATTTCATTTTTTTCCATGTCAGGAACCACTTGAGAAACTGCAGATCTTTTTGATGTTTTACCATCCCCACATGAAGAGCTGGAGCTGACAGAGGGAGCTCATCCATGCTCTCCCTGGATTCAAACCTCCGACCTGCCAATCATCAGTCCTGCCTGGCACAAGGGTTTAATCCATTGTGTCATCCCCCTGATATTTCAAATGAGCTGATATTTTACTCTTTCAGCTTTCAGGTCCATGCATATAAACCAGAAGTAAACATCTTTACATGTGAGGTTATCTTTCCTTCCCCCCTCTTCTTCCTCTCCTTCTCCTCCTCCTCCTCTTCATCTGTTTTTCTTCCTTCTTGTTCTTCCTCTCCTTCCTTCTTCTTTTCTTCCTCCTCTTCTCCTTTCCCTTTCTCCCCATCTTACTTTCCCATTCTCT